>JAIUJO010000135.1:906877-926877 GCA_023846275.1 Vanilla planifolia
AAGAACAAAAGGTAGACGAAGAAAAAGAAGAAGAAGAAAAAGAGGAAGAAGAAGAAAAAGAATCAGAAGAAGTGGAAGAAGAAGAAGAAGAAGAGGAAGAAGTAGAAGAAGCAAAAGAAGAAGAGGAAGATTAGGAAGATTAAGAAGAAGTAAAAGACAAAGATGATGAAGAAGAAGAAGTAGAAGAGGAAGAAGAAGAAGAGGAGCAAGAGGAGGAAGAAGAAGTAGAAGAAGAAGAGGAAAAAGAGACAAATTAAGAATTAAAGATTTGGGGCTATGGATTAAGGTTCAATGACTAGTGACTAAGGAAGGAAGGATTTGGGATTAGGTATAGGGGGGAATATCGAATAAATTTTAGGGATGGAAGGATTGAGTAGTTAGGAGTTAATAATTTGGGATTAGGGATTCAGGTTTTTGTGAGTTAGTAATTTACGATTAGAGATTGGACATTAGGGAGTAAGGATTAGGGATTAAATAATTGGGATTAAGGAGTAAAGATTAGGGATTAAGGATTAAGGATATGGGATTAGGGATTAATGATTGAGGATTAGATATTAAGGTTTAAATATTAGGGATTAAGGATTTAAGATTACAGATTAGGGTTATAGGATTCAAGATTAGAGATTAAGAGATTAGGGATTAGGGATTAGAGAGAAGGAAGAAGGAGAAGGAGAAGAAGAAGAAGAAAGGGAAGAAGTAGTAGAAGAAGAAGAAAAACAAGAAGAAGAAGAAGAACAAGAAGAAGAGAAGCAGAAGAAGAGGAAGAAGAAGAAGAAGAAAAAAAAGTAGAAGAAGATGAAGAAAAAGAAGAAAAAGAAGAAGAGGAAGAAGAAGAAGATGATGAAGAAGAAGAAAAGGAAGAAGAAGAAGAAAAAGAAGAAGAAAAAGAAAAAGAAATAGCAGAGGAAGAAGAATAAGGACAAGAAGGAGAAGAAGAACTAGAGGAAGAAAAAGAAAAAGAAGAAAAACAAATTAAGGAAGAAGAAGAAGATGATGATGACGAGTAAGAAGTAGAGGAAGAAGAAAAAGAAGAAGAAGAAGAAAAGGAATAAAAAGAAGAGTAAGAAGAAGAAGACATAGAAAAAGAAGAATAAGAATAGGAAGAAGAAGAAGAAGAAGAAGAAGAAGAAGAGGAAGGAGAAGAATAAAAGAAGAACTAGATGAGGAAGAAAAAGAAGAAGAAGAAGAAGATGATGATGACGATGAGGAAGAAGTGGAATAAGAAGAAAGCAAAGATGAGGAGGAAGACAAAGAAGAAGAGGAAGAAGAAAAAGAAGAAGAGGAAGAAGAAGAAGATGTAAAAGAAGAAGAAGAGGTGGATTAGTGATTGGGGATCAGGGGTAGGGGTTAGGTATTAAGGATTATGTATCAGAGAATAAGGATTAAAGATTAAAGAGGAAGAGATTAGGGATAAGAGTTTAAAGATTTAGGAGTTAGGAATTAGATATTAGGGTTTATGGATTTAGGATTAGGTATTAGAAAGTATGGATTAGGGAATAAGCAATAAGGATTTGGGATTAAGGATTAAGGATTAAAGATTAGGTATTTAGGACTAGGGATTAGGAATGAAAGGATTAATGATTAGGAATTAAGAATTAAGAGATTTATTACTAAGGACTTGGGATTTAAGATTAGGGAGTAAGGATTAGGCAATAGGGTTTTTTATTAGAGATTAGATATTAGGAATATAGGATTTAGGATTAGAGATTGGAGATTAAGGGTTAAAGATTAGGAGATTAAGATTAGCATTAGAGATTTGGGATTAATTATTTAGAATTAGCAATTTAGGGTTAAGGATTAAGGATTAGGGATTAATGATTAGGGATTATTGATTATAGTTTAAGGATTAAGGATTAAGGATTAGGTATTAGAGATTAAAGTTTATGGATTAGAGATTGGGGATTAGAGTTAATGATTATAGTTTAGGGATTAGAGATTTAAGATGGATTAAAGGTTAAGGATTAAGGATTAGGGAGAAGAAAGAAGGAAGAATGAAGAAGAAGAAGAAGAAAGAAGAAGGAAGAAGGAAGAAGGAAGAAAGAAGAAGTAGAAGAGGAAGAAGAAGAGGAAGAATAAAGAAGAAAGGAGGATGGAAGAAAGAAGAAGGAAGGAGGTAGGAAGAAGAATGAAGGAAGAAGGAAGAAGAAAGAAGAAGGAAGAAACTAGAAAGAAAAAAGAAGAAAGAAGGAAGAAGAAGAGGAAAAAGAAGAAGAAGAAGAAGAAGAAGAAGAAGAAGAAGAAGAAAAAGGAGAAGTAGGAGATGAACAAAAAGAAGAAGATCATGATAAAGAAGAAGAAGAAGAAGAAGGAAAAGAAGAAGAAGAAGATGAAGAAAACAAAGAAGATGATGATAAAGAAGAAGAAGAAGAATGGGAAGAGGAAGAAGGGGAAGAAGAAGAAGACGATGATGAACAGAACAAGAAGGATAAGAGGAGGAGGAAGAACAAGAAGAAAAAGAAGAAGAACAACAAAATGAATAAGAAGAAGAAAAGAAGAAGTTGAAGAAGAAGAAGAAGAATAAGGGAAAGAAGAAAAAAAAAGTAGAAAGAAGAAGAAAGAAGAAAGAAGGAAGAAGAAGAAAGACAGAAGATTGAAGAAGAAAGAAGCGATAAGGAAGAAGGAATAAGCAGAAGGAAGAAGGAAAATGGAAGAAGGTTGAAATAAGAAGGAAGAAGGAATAGGGAGGATGGAAGAAGGAAGAAGGAAGTATGAAGTAGATGATGAAGAAGAAGAAGTCAATGAAAAGGAAGAGGAATATATAAAAGAAGACAAAGAACAAGTGAACGAAAAAGAAGAAGAGGAAGAAGATGATGATGAAGATGAAGAAGAAGATGATGATGAGGAGGAGGAAGAAGAAGAAGAAGAAGTAGAAGAATAAGGAGAAGAAGCGGAAGAAGAAGACAAGAAAGAAGAAGAACAAGAAGAAGAAGATGAAGAGAAAGAAGAAGAAGAAGAAGAAGAAGAAGAAGAGGAAATAGAAGAAGAAGAGGAGGAGGAGAAAGAAGAAGAAGATGACCAAGAAGTAAAAGAAAAAGAAGAGCAAGACGAAGAAGAAAAAGAAGAACAACCAGAAGAAGAGAAGAAGAAAAAGATGAAGTAATAAAAGAAGAAGAAGAAGAAGAAGAGGTGGAAGATAGAGAAGAAGTAGAAGAAGAAGAAGAAGATGATAATAAAGAAATAAAAGAGGTGGAAGAAGAAGAAGGAGGAGAAGTAGAAGGAGAAGAAGAAGAAGAAGAAGAAATAGAAGTAGAACAAGTAGAGGAAAGAAGAAGTGTTAGGAGAAGAGGAAAAAGGAGAGGAAGAATAGGAAGAAGAAGAGGAGGAGGAAGAAGAAGAACAAGAAGAATAAGAAGAGGGAAAAGAAGAAGAGAAAGCAAAAGAAGACATAGAAGAAGAAGAAGTAGTATAAGAAGTGAAAGAAGAAGAAGAGGAAGAAGAACAAGAAGAAGAAGAGGATGAGGAAGAAGAAGAAGTGGAAGAAGAAGTAAAAAAGGAGGAAGAAGAAGAAGAAGAAGAAGAGGAAGATGAGGAAGAAGAAGAAGAAGAAGATGAAGATGAGGAAGAAGTCGAAGAAGAGGAACAGGAAGAAGAAGACGAAGAGAATGAAGAAAAAGAAGTATAAGAAGAAAAGGAAGAAGTGATAGATTAGGGATTACGGGTTGTGGAGTAGGGACTAGAGATTAAGGAATGAATGATTAGGTATTAGGTATCAGGGAACTAAAGTTAAAGGCTATGGAAGTAGGGATTAGTGAATAAGTTGTTGGGATTAGGTATTAGGGATTAGAAATTAAGTTTTCATGATTAATGATGAATGGATTAATGATTATAGATTAGAGGGTAAGGATTAAAAATTAAGGGATTAATTATCAATGATTAGGGATTAGAGATTAGAGATTAGGAATTTAAGATTAGAGATTAAAGATTAGAGAATAGAGATTAGGAATGAAGGATTAGATTATAGAGATTAGGGATACAAGTTTTAAGATTAGAGATTAGAGATTAAGGATTAGGGATTAGGTGTTAAAGGTTAAGGATTAGTGATGAAGGAATATGGATTAAGGATTAGAGGTTAGGGATAGAGATAGGGATATTATAGATTGGTGATTAGGGATTATGTATTAGGGAATCAAATATAAGGATTAGAAATTTAGGATTAGAGGTTAGGGATTAAAGATTAAGGATTATAGTTTAGGGATTAAGGTTAATGATTTGAGATTAGGGATTAAGGATTAATAATAAGGATTAGGGATTTAGGCATAGAGATAAGGATTAAGGATTAGGAATTAGGGATTTGGGATTAGGGATTAGAGATTGGGGATTAGAGATTAAGGATTGAAGGTGAAGGATTGTAGATTAAGGATGGATTAGGGAAAAGGATAAGGACTTAAGGAGGAATGGATTAAGCATTACAGATTTAAAAATAAGAGATGAGGGAGGGATGGTTTAAGGGGTAAGGATTAGGAAATAGAGATTAATGAGTATGAAGAAGAAGGAGAAGAAGAAGAAAAAGAACAAGGACAAGAATAAGAAGAAGGAGAAAAAGGGGAGGATGAGGAAGAATAGAAAGAACAAGATGAGGAAGAAAATGAGGAAGAAAAGGAAGAAGAAGAAGAAGAAGAAGAAGAAGAAGAAGTAGAAGTAGAAGAAGAAGAAGAGGAAAAGAAAAGGAAGAGGAAGAAGGTGAAAAAGAAGTAGAAGGGGAAGAATAAGATGAAGGAGGAGGAGAAAAATAAGAGTTAGAAGAAGAAGAGGAAAAAGAAGGTGAAGAGGTAGAAGAAGAGGAAAAAGAAGGTGAAGAGGTTGAAGAAGAGGAAGAAGAAGAAGAAGATGAAGAAGGAGAAGGTGAAGAAGAAAAGAAGAAGAACAAGAAGAAGACAAGAGAAAATTATGATGAGGAGGAAGAAGAAGAAGAAGAAGAAATAAATGGAGAAGAAGAAGAAGAAGAAGAAATAAAAAGAAAGAAGAAGAAGAAGAAGGAGAAGAAGAAGGAGAAGAAGAAGACGAAGAAGAAGAAGAAGAAGAAGTAGGGGAAGAAGATGAGGAGATGAAGAGGAAGAAGAAGAAGAAGAAAAAGTAGTAGTAGTAGTAGAAGAAGAAGAAGAAGATGATGATGATGATGAAGAAGAAGAAGAAAAAGAAGAAGAGGAGGTAAAGAAGAATAGAATGAAGAAAAGACAAAGAAGAAGAAAAAAAAAAGAAGAAAAAAGAAAAAGAATAAGAAGAAGGAGAAGAAGAAGAAGGAGAAGAAGAAGAAGAAGAAGAAATGGAAGAAGAAGAAGAAGAATTATAGAAAAATGAATAAAAAGAAGAGGAAGATAAATAGAAGTAGAAGAAATAGAATACAAAGATGAGGAAGAAGAAGAAGAAGAAGAGGAAGAAGAGGTAGTAGAAGAAAAAGAAGAGATGAATTGGGGATTAAGGATCAAGGTTTGGGGAATAGGGTGTAGTGATTTGGGATTAAGGAATTTGGTATAGGGGAACATGAATTAAAGATTAAGAAGGAAGGGATTAGGAATTTAGGAGTTAGCAAAAAAGGATTAAGGATTATAGAGTAAGGATTAGGGGAAAATAATTTTTATTAGGGACTAGAGATTAGGGGTATAGGGTTCGGGATAAATGATGATTGGATTACTGACTAGGGAATAGAGATTAGGGATTAATTATTAAGGATTAAGACTTAGGATTAATTATTTATGGTTAAGGATCAGGGATTAGGGAATAGTGATTAGTGAGTAAAGATTTGGGATTAAAGATTAAACATCAGAGATAAGGGATATAAGATTCAAAATTAGAGAATAGGGATTAAGGGTTTCAGATTAGGAGATTATGGATTACCAATTAAGGATTTGGGGGAAGGAAGAAAAAGGAGATCAGTAAGAAGAAAATGAAGTGAAGTAGAGGAAGAAGAAGAAGAAGAAGAGGATGATGAAAAGGAAGGAGAAGAGGAAGAAGAAGAAAATGAAGAAGAAGCTGAAGAAGAGAAGAAGAAAAAGAAGAAGAAGAGCAAGAAGAAGAGAAGAAGAAGAAGAAGAAGAAGAAGGAGAAGAAACAAAAGAAGAAGAAGAAGTAGAAGAAGAAAAAGAAGAAGGAGAAGTAGAAGGAGAAGTAAAATAAAAAGAAATTGATGAGAAAGAAGAATAAGAAGAAAGAAAAAAAGGAGAAGAGGAAGAGGAAAAAGAAGAGGAAGAAGAAGAAGACGTAAAAGAAGAAGAAAAAGAAGAAGAGAAAAAGATGATGAATAAGAAGAAGAAAAAGAATGGAAGAAGAAGAAGAAGATGATGAGAAAGTAGAAGAAAAAGAACTGGAAGATGAGGAAGAAGTGGAAGAAGTAAAAGCCAAAGATAAGGATGACGAAGAAGAGGAAGAGGAGGAAGAAGAAGAAGAAGAAGAAGTTAAGAAGAAGAAGTAGAAGAAAAGAGGAAGAATTGATGGATTAAGGATTATGGATTTAGGGTTAGTGATTAGGGATTAAGGGTTAAGGATTAAGGATGAAGGGATTAATGATTAGGGATTAGAAATTAGGGATATAAAATTAAGAGATTAGTCAAGTATTAGGCTTTGGAGATTTGGAATTTAAGATTGGATTTGGGATTAAGGAATAAGGATTAGGTAACAGGGATTAGAGATTAAGTACTAAAGATAAGAGATTATGAATACAAGATTCAAGATTAGAGATTAATGATTAAGTACTAGAGATTAAAGGATTAGAGATTAATGATTAGGGAGTAGAGAGAAGGGAGAAGAAGGAGAAGAGTAAGATGAAGAAGAAGAAGAATGTGAAGAAGTAGAAGAAGAAGAAGTGGAAGATGAAGAGGAAGAAGAAGAAGAAGAGGAAAATGAAGAAGTACAAGAAAAAGTAGAACAAGAAGAAGAGAATAAGAAGAAGAAAGAGATGAAGAAGAAGAAGAGGAAGAAGAAAAAGAAGAAGAAGAAGAAATAGAAGAAGAAAAAGAAGTAAATAAAAAAGAAGGACAAGAATAAGGAGAAAAAGAAGAAAAAGAAATAAAAAAGGAACAAGAATAAGAACAAGAAGGAGAAGAAGAAGAAGAAGAAGAGGAGGAAGAGGAAGAAGAAGAACAAGAAGAAAAAGTAGAAAAATAGTAGAGGAAGTAGAAGGGTAAGAAGAAAAGGAACAACAAGAAGAAGAAGAAGAAAAAGAAGGAGAAGTAAAAGGAGAGGAAAAAAAGAGGAAAAAGAAGAAGAGGAAGAAGAAGAAGTCGTAAAGAAGAAGAAGAAGAAGATGAATAAGTGGAAGAAGAAGAAGAAGAAGAAGAAGTACTGGAAGAAGTTGAAGATGAAAAAGATGAAGAAAAAGTAGAAGGAGAAGAATAGGAAGAATAATAGATGTAAGATTAAGGATTATAGATTAGGGATTAGAAATTAGAGGGGAAGAGATCAAGATTAGCATTAGAGATTGAGGATTAGGGATTAATGATTATGGATTAGGAAGAAGAAGAAGAAGATGTAAAAAGTAGAAGAAGGAAGAAAGAAGAAAGAGGAAAGAGGAAGGAAGAAAGAAGATGGAGCGAGTAAGAAATTCGAGGAAAGAAGGAATAAGAAAAAGGAAAAAGGAATAAGTAAAAGGAAGAAGGAAGAAGGAATAAAGAAGTTATAAGAAGGAAGAAGGAATAACGAAGATGGAAGTAGGAAGAAGTAAGAAGAAGAAGACCAAGAAGTGTAAGAGGAAGATGATGAGGAAGATTAAGAGGTAAAAGAAGACATAGAGAAAGAAGAAGGAGACGAAGAGATGGAAGAAGAAGAAGAAGATAAAGAAAAAGAATAAGATCATAAGGAAAAAGAAGAAGAAAATAAAGAAAAAGAAGAAGAAGAAGAAGAAGAAGAAGAAAAAGAGCAAGAAAAGGAATAAGATGAAGAAGATGATGAAGAAGTGGAAGAAGAAAACGAGGAAGAAGAGGAATAAGAAGATGAAGAAGATGAGAAGAAGAAGTAGACAAAGAGGAGAAGAAGAAGAAGAATAAGTAGAAGAACAAGAAGAAGAAGAAGGAGGAGGAGAAGAAGAAGAAACAGAAGGAGAAGAAGAAGAAAAGGAAGTGGAAGAAGAATAAGAAGAGGAAAAAGGTGAAGAAGTAGAAGAAGAGTGGAAGAATAAGAATAAGTTGAAGAAGAAGAAGTAAAAAAACAAGAAGGAGAAGAAGAAGAACAAGAAGTAGAACTAATAGAAGAAGTAGATGAAGAAGAAGATGAAGAAATCGAAGAAGAAGAAGAAGAAGAAGAAGACTTAGAAGTGAAGTAAAAGAAGAAGAAAAAGAAGAAGAGTAAGAAAATGAAGAAGAAGAAGAAAAAGAAGATGAAGCAAAAGAAGAAGAACAAGAATAAGAAGAGGAAGAAAAGAAAAAAAAGAAGAGAAGAAGAAGAAGAGAAAGAAGGAGAAGAAGAAGAAGTAGAACAAGAAGAAGAAGAAGAATAAGAAGAAGAGGAAGAAGAAGAAAAAGAAGAAGATGAAGAAGAAGAAGTAGAAGAAGAAGAAGAAGAAAAAGAGAAGAAAAAGAAGATGAAGAAGAAGAAGAGGAAGAAAAAGAAGAAGAAGAAATGGAAGAAGAAGAAAACCAAGAAGAAGAGGAATAATGGGAAGAAGAAGAAAAGAAGAAGAAGATGAAATGAAAAAGAAGAAGAAGAAGAAGAAGAAGAAGAAGAAGCAAGAAGAAGAAAAAAGAAGAAGGGAGATGAAGGAAGAAAGAAGATAGATGATGGAATAAAGAAGAACAAGAAGGAAGAAGGAATGAAGAAGAAGTAGAAGTGGAAGAAGAGGAGGTGGAGGAAGATGAAGAGGAAGAAGAAGAAGAAGAACATAAAGAAGAAAAGAAGAAGAAGATGAAAAAGGAGAAGTGGAAACCGATTAAAAAGAAGAAGAAGAAGAAGAAGTAGTAGAAGTAGAAGAAAAGAGGATTATGAAAGCGATGATGAAGAAGAAGAAGCAGAAGAAGGCAAAGAAAATGAAAAAGAAGTTGTAGAAGAAGTAGTAGTCGTAGTAGAAGAAGAAGAAGAAGAAGAAATAGAAGGCGAAGAAGAAAAAGGAGTAGAAGAAGAAGACGAAGAGGAAAAAGAAGTAGAAGAAGATGAAGAAGAAGAAAATGAAGAAGAAGAAGATGATGAAGAAGAAGAAGTAGATGAAGAGGAAGAAAAAGATGAAGAAGAAAAAAAAGAAGAGAAAGAAGAAGATAGATTATGGATTTGTTGGTGATTACTTAAGGATTAAGAATTAGGTATTATGGATTGGAGATTAGGCATTTTGGAATGGTGGATTCGAGACTATGGATTAGGGATTAAAGATTAGGGATTAACGATTAGGATTCTGAATAAGGGTTTGGGTTACCGTTTAGGGATTAGTGATTAAGAAATAAGGATTTTAAAATAGGGATTAGGAATTAAGGATTTGGGATTAAGGATTAAACGTTAAGGATTAAGGGTAAAGGATTATGGATTAAGTATTGGAGATTAAGGATTAAAAGTTAAGAATTAGGGATTATGAATTATCGATTAAAGGATTAAGGATTAAGTATTAGGGATTATGGATTAAAGTTTGAGGATTAGGGTTTTGGGATTATGAATTAAGGTTTAAAGATTAGTGATTTTGGATTAGGAATTTAGCATAAGGGATTAGAGATTAGGGATTAGTGATTAAGGATTAAGGATTAGTGATTAGGGTTTAGGAATTTGAGATTAAGGTTTATGTATTAAAGATTAAGGACAAAATATTAGGGATTAGGGTTTAAGAATTAGGGTCTAAGGAATAGGGATTTTTAATTAAGGATAATGGTTGGAGTAAAGATTAAATATTACAAATTAGTTATTAGGATTGACATTAAGGATTAAGGATTAGATACTAAGATTCGGGATTATGGAGAGATGGATTATACATTACAGATTAGTGATTAGGGAGAGTGGGATTAGGGATTATGGTTTTGGGATAAAGAAGAAGAAGATAAAGAAGAACAAGAAGAAGTCGAAGAAGATGTGAAAGATGAAGAAAACAAAGAAGAATGAAAAAAATAAGAAGAAAGAAATCAGAAGAAAGAAAGAAGAAGAAATAAGATGGAAGAAGAAGAAAGAAAAAAAAAAGGAAGAAGAAAGAAGAAAAAAGAAAGATAGAAGAAAGAAGAAAAAAGAAAGGGAAAGATGAAAGAAGAAGGAAGAAGAACGAAGCAAGAAGGAAGATTGAAGAAGGAAGAAGCAAGAAGGAAAAGGAATAAGGAAGAAGAAAGTAGGAAAGAAGAAAGAAGAAGGAAAAAGGAAAAAGAAATAAAAAAGAAGAAAGAAAAAAGAAGAAGAAAGAAAGAAGAAGAAGCAACAGAAGGAGAAGGAGAAGGAAATGGAGGAAAAGGAGAACGAGAAGGAGGTGTAAGAGCAGGAGAAGGAGAACGAGAACAAGAAGATGAAGAAGAGAAAGAAGATGAGGAAGAAGAACAATTGGAAAAAGAGGAGGAAGAAGAAGTAGAAGTAGAGAAAGATGATGAAGAAGAAGAAGAAGAAGAAGTAGAAGTAGTAGAAGAAGAAGAAGAAGAGGAAGAAGAAGAATAAGAAGAAGAAGAAGAAGAAGAAGAAGAGGAAGAAGAAGAAGAAGAAGAGGAAGAGAAGAAGAAGAAGAGAAAGAGGAGGAAGAAGAAGAAGATTTAGAAGAAGAACAAGTAGAGATAGATGAGGAAGAAGAGAAAGAAGAAGAAGAAGAGGAAGAAGATAAAGAAGAAGTAGAAGAAGAAGAGGAAGAAGAGATGGATAAGCAATTAGTGATCAGGGGTAAAGGGTTAAGGATTACAGTTTAGGGAATAAGGAATGATGGATTAGGGATTGTTTATAAAGAAATCGTGATTAAAGAATGGAGAGGGAGAGATTAGGGAGTAGGCATGAAGGATTTGGGAGTTAGCCATTAGGGATTAGTGTTTATGGATTAGGGATTATGTATTAGGGAGTAGAGATTTGGGAGAAAGTAAAAGGAAATTGGGATTAGGGATTAAGGATTTGAGATTAGGGATTAGGATGAAGGGATTAATAATTATAGAATAAAGATTGAGAATTAAGAATTAAGAGATTTATTACTAAGGATTAGGGATTTTAGATTCAGAATTAGGAAATAGATTTAAAAATTAGAGATTAGAGATTAGGGATGTTGGATTTGGGATTAGGGATTAGATATTAGGGATTAATGGTTAAGAGATCAAGATTAGCATTAAAGATTAGGGATTAAGGATTAGAAGTTAGTGATTAAGGATTAGGGTTTAGGGATTAGAGATTAGGAAATACGGATTATAGATTAGAGACTAATGATTAGGGATTAGGGATCAAAGATAATGTATTAGAGACTAGAGTAGAAGTTAGAGATTAGGGAGTAGAGGTTAGGGTTTAAAGTATAGGGATTAGAGACTCATGATGTATTAGTGTTTAAGAATTAAGGATTTGGGAGAAGGAAGAAGGAAGAAGGAAGTAGTAAAAAGTAGAAGGAAGAGGAAAGAAGGAAAAAAGAAGAAGAAGAAGAGGAAGAAGAGGAAGAAGAAGAGGAGAATAAAGAAGAAAGAAAGAAAGAAGGAGGAAGGAAGGAGGTTAGAAGAAGGAAAAGTAAGAAGGAAGAAGAAAGAAGAAAAAAGAAAGAAGAAAGAAGAAGAGGAAGAAGAAAATGAAAAAAAATGACGAAGGAGAAGGAAAAGAACAAGAAGTAGAATTGGAAGACAAAGAAGAAGAAGATGAAGAAGAAGAAAAAAGGGGAAGAAGAATAGGAAGAAGAAGAAGAATTAGAAAAAGAGGAAGAAGAAGAGGTAGAAAGTAGAAGAAAGAGAAAACAAGATGAAAGAAAGAAGATGGGAGGAACAAACAAGAAGGAAGAAGGAATAAGGAAAAGGATAGGGAAGAAGAAATAAGGAAGAAATAAAAGTAAGAAGGAATAAGGAAGATGGAAAAAGGAAGAAGGAAGAAGGAAGAAGGAAGAAGATGATGAAGAAGAAGAAGAAAAAGAAGAAGACGAAGAAGTGGAAGAGCAAGAAGAAGAAGTAGAGGAAGAGTTAGATGAAGACTAAGAGTAATGAGAACAAGAAGAAGAAATGGAAGAAGCAGATAAAGAAGAAGAGGAAGAAGATAAAGAAAAAGAATGTGATAAGGAACAAGAAGATGAAGAAGATGATGATGAAGAAGAAGAAGAAAAAGAAGAAGAGGAGTAAGAAGAAGAAGAAGAAGAAACAAAAAAAGAAGAAGAGGAATAGAAGAAGAAGAAGAAGATGAAGAAGAAGAACTGGAAGAAGAAAAAGAAGAAGAAGAAGAAGAAGAAGAAGAAGAAGAAGAAGTAGACAAAGCAGAAGAGGAAGAAGAAGTGAAAGAGAAGAAGAAGAAAAAGGAGAAGAACAAGAGGAAATAGAAGGAGAAGTACAAGAAGAGGAAAAGGAAGAAGAAGAAGACATAGAAGTAAAAGAAGAGAGGAAGAAGAAGAAGAAGGCGAAGTTGAAGGAGAAGTAGAAGAAGAAGAAGAAGAAGAGGTAGAAGAAGAAGAAGAAGAAGAAGAAGAAGAAGAAGAAGTAAAGAAGAAGAAGAAGAATAAGAAGTTGAAGAAGTAGAAGAAAGGGAAGTAGTAAAAAAGAAGTGGGGTAGGAAGAAGTAGAAGAAGAAGAACATGAAGAACAAGAAGAAGAAGCAAAAGAAGTAGAACAAGAATAACAAGAAAAAGAACAGAAGTAGAAGAAGAAGAAGAAAAATGACTAAGGAGAGGAAGAAGAAGACAAAGAAGAAGAAGAGCAAGAAGAAGGAGAAAAAGAAGAGGAAGAAGAGATGGATAAGAAATTAGTGATCAGGGGTAAAGGGTTAAGGATTAGAGTTTAGGGAATAAGGAATGATGGATTAGGGATTGTTTATAAAGAAATCGTGATTAAAGAATGGAGAGGGAGAGATTAGGGAGTAGGCATGAAGGATTTGGGAGTTGCCATTAGGGATTAGGGTTTATGGATTTTGATTATGTATTAGGGAGTAGAGATTTGGGAGAAAGTAAAAGGAAATTGACATTAGGGATTAAGGATTAGAGATTAGGGATTAGGATGAAGGGATTAATAATTATAGAATAAAGATTGAGAATTAAGAATTAAGGGATTTATTAAAAAGGATTAGGGATTTTAGATTCAGAATTAGGAAATAGATTTAAAAATTAGAGATTAGAGATTAGGGATGTTGGATTTGGGATTAGGGATTAGATATTAGGGATTTGTGGTTAAGGGATCAAGATTAGCATTAAAGATTAGGGATTATGGATTAGAAGTTAGTGATTAAGGATTAGGGTTTAGGGATTAGAGATTCAGAAATACGGATTATAGATTAGAGACTAATGATTAGGGATTAGGGATCAAAGATAGTGTATTAGAGACTAGAGTAGAATTTAGAGATTAGGGAGTAGTGGTTAGGGTTTAAAGTATAGGGATTAGAGACTCATGATGTATTAGTGTTTAAGAATTAAGGATTTGGGAGAAGGAAGAAGGAAGAAGGAAGTATTAAGAAGAAGAAGAAAGAAGAAGGAAGAGGAAAGAAGGAAAAAAGAAGAAGAAGAAGAGGAGGAAGAAGAGGAAGAAGAAGAGGAGAATAAAGAAGAAAGAAAGAAGGAAGGAGGAAGGAAGGAGGTTAGAAGAAGGAAAAGTAAGAAGGAAGAAGAAAGAAGAATGAAGAAAGAAGAAACATGAAAGAAGAAAGAAGAAAGAAGAAGAGGAAGAAGAAAATGAAAAAAAATGATGAAGGAGAAGGAAAAGAACAAGAAGTAGAATAGGAAGACAAAGAAGAAGAAGATGAAGAAGAAGAAAAAAGGGGAAGAAGAATAGGAAGAAGAAGAAGAAGAATTAGAAAAAGAGGAAGAAGAATAGGTAGAAAGTAGAAGAAAGAAGAAAGAGAAAAGAAGATGGAAGAAAGAAGATGGGCGAAACAAAAAAAAAGGAAGAAGGAATAAGGAAAAGGAGAGGGAAGAAGAAATAAGGAAGAAATAAAAGTAAGAAGGAATAAGGAAGATGGAAAAAGGAAGAAGGAAGAAGGAAGAAGGAAGAAGATGATGAAGAAGAAGAAGAAAAAGCAGAAGACGAAGAAGTGGAAGAGCAAGAAGAAGAAGTAGAGGAAGAGTTAGATGAAGACTAAGAGTAATGAGAACAAGAAGAAGAAATGGAAGAAGAAGATAAATAAGAAGAGAAAGAAGATAAAGAAAAAGAAGAAGGTGATAAGGAACAAGAAGAAGAAGAAGATGATGATGAAGAAGAAGAAGAAAAAGAAGAAGAGGAGTAAGAAGAAGAAGAAGAAGAAACAAAAGAAGAAGAAGAGGAAAAAGAAGAAGAAGAAGAAGAAGAAGAAGAAGAAGAACTGGAAGAAGAAAAAGAAGAAGAAGAAGAAGAAGACAAAGCGGAAGAGGAAGAAGAAGTGAAAGGAGAAGAAGAAGAAAAAGGAGAAGAAGAAGAGGAAATAGAAGGAGAAGAGCAAGAAGAGGAAAAGGAAGAAGAAGAAGACAAAGAAGTAAAAGAAGAGAGGAAGAAGAAGAAGAAGGCAAAGTTGAAGGAGAAGTAGAAGAAGAAGAAGAAGAGGTAGAAGAAGAAGAAGAAGAAGAAGAAGTCAAGAAGAAGAAGAAGAAGAATAAGAAGTGGAAGAAGTAGAAGAAAAGGAAGTAGTAAAAAAAGAAGTGGGGCAGGAAGAAGTAGAAGAAGAAGAACATGAAGAACAAGAAGAAGAAGCAAAAGAAGAAGAACAAGAATAACAAGAAGAAGAATAGAAGTAGAAGAAGAAGAAGAAGAAGAAGAAAAATGACTAAGAAGAGGAAGAAAAAGGCAAAGAAGAAGAAGTGCAAGAAGAAGGAGAAGAAGAAGACAAAGAGGAAGAAGTAGTAGTAGAAAAAGGAGTAGATGAAGAGGAAGGAGAAGATGAAGAAAAAGAAGAAGAAGAAGAGAAAGAAGATTATGGAAGAGTGAGTAATGACTTAAGGATTAAGAATTAGGTCTTTGGGATTATGGATTAGGCATTTGGGAAGGAGGGATTTAGGACTATGGATTAGGGATTGAGGATTAGTGATTAGGGATTTTGGATAAGATTAAGGTTAAGGTTTAGGGATTAGAGATTAAGAAATTAGGATTTGGGAGTAAGGATTAGGAATTAAGGATTAGGGTATAAGGTTTAATGATTAAGAATTAGGGATTCAAAAAAATAAATTAAGGTATTATAGATTAAGTATTACAGATTAGGGATTAGGGATTAAAGATTGAAGATTAGAGCTTATGAATTAAGAATCATGATTAAAAGATTAAGAATTAAGTATTAAGGATTAGGGATTAGGGATTGAGGATTAGGATTTAGGGATTATGAATTTAAGGTGTAAGAGATTAGCAATTTTGGATTAAGTATTCAGGATAAGGGATAATAGATTAAGGATTAGGGATTAAAGATTAATGATTAAGGATTAAGAATTAGAGATTAAGGATTACACATTAATGTTTAAGGACTAAAGGTTAGGCATTAGTGATTAGGAGTTAGAGTTTAAGGATTAATAATTAAGAATAAAGAATTAGGGATGTATTAAAGATTAAATATTACAAATTAGGTATCAGGGTTTTGAAATTAGGGATTAAGGATTAGAGATTAAGGAGAGAGGGATTAGTGATTATAGATTAGGGATTAAGGATTATAAATTAGGGAGTGTAGAACTATCGATTATGTTTTGGCATAAAGAAGAAGGACAATAAAAAGAACAAGAAGAAGTAGAAGATGATGAAGAAAGAAGAAGAAGAAGAAGGAAGAAAGAAAGAAGAAGAAAGAAAGAAGAAGAAATGACAAGGAAGAAGAAGAAAGAAGAAGAATGAAAAAGAAAGAAGAAAGAAGAAAGAAGAAAGATGGAAAAAGAAAGAAGAAAAGAGAAAGAAGAAAGAAGAAAATAGAAAGAAAAAAAGGAAGGAAGAAGAATTACAGAAGAAGAAAGAAGATGGAAGGAAGATGGAAGAAGGAAGAAGGAAGAAGGAAGAAGGAAGGAGAAAGAAGGAAGGATGAAAGAAGGAAGAAGGAAGAAGAAATAAAAAAGAAGAAACAAAAAAGAAGAAAGAAGAACAAGAAGAAGAAGAAGAAGAAGGAGAGGGAGATGGAAATCGAGGAAAAGGAGAACGAGAAGAAGGTGTAGGAGAAGGAGAAGGAGAAGGAGAAGAAAAAGAAGAAGGAAATGAAGGAATGGAAGAAGAACAATAGAAAAAAGAGGATGAAGAAGAAGTACAAGAAGAAGAAGAAGAAGAAGAAGAATAAGAACAAGAAGATGTAGAAGAAGAAGAAGAAGAAGAGGAGGAGGAGGAGGAGGAGGAGAAGAAGAAGAAGCAAAAGAAGAAGAAGAACATACAGAGGAGGAGGAAGAAGAAGAAGAAGAAAAACAAGGAGAGAAAGATGAAGAGGAAGTAGAAGAAGATGAAGATGTAAAAGAAGAAGAAGAAGAAGAAGAAGAAGAGCAAGAAGAAGAATAGAAAGAAGAAGAAGAAGAAAAAGAAGAAGAAGAAGAAGAAGAAGAGGAAGATGAGGAACAAGAGGAGGAGGAGGAAGAAGAAGAAGTACAAAAAGAAGAAGGACGAGAGGAAAAAGAAGGAAAAGGGCAATTAAAATAAGAAGAAGGTGAGGAAAAAGAAGAAGAAGAAGAAGAAGAAGAAGTAGAAGAAGAAGAAGAAGTAGTAGAAGAAGAAGAAGTAAAAGAAGAGGAAGAAGAAGAAGAAGAGGAAGAAGAAGAAGAAGAAGAAAAAGAAGAAGATGAAGGAGAAGAAGAAGAAGGCGAAGAAGAAGAAGAGCAAGAAGAAGGAGAAGAAGAAGACAAATAGGAAGAAGTAGTGGTAAAAAAAGAAGAAGAAGAAGTAGATGAAGAGGAAGGAGAAGATGTAGAAAAAGAAGGAGAAGAAGAAGAAGAGAAAGAAGAAGATTACGGAATAGTGAGTGATGACTTAAGGATTAGGAATTAGGTCTTAGGGATTATGGATTAGGCATTTTGGAAGGAGGGATTTAGAACTATGGATTAGGGATTGAAGGTTAGTGATTAGGGATTCTGGATAAGATTAAGGTTAAGGTTTAGGGATTAGAGATTAAGAAATTAGGATTTGGGATTAAGATTAGGAAGTAAGGATTAGGGTATAAGGTTTAATGATTAAGGATTAGGGATTAGGGATTCAGAAAAATAAATTAAGGGATTACGAATTAAGTGTTACAGATTAGGGATTAGGGATTAAAGATTAAAGATTAGAGCTTAAGAATTTAGAATTATGATTAAAAGATTAAGAATTAAATATTAGGGATTAGGGATTATGGATTGATGATTATGATTTAGGTATTATGAATTAAGGTGTTAGAGATTAGCAATTTTGGATTAGGAATTCAGGATAAGGGATTAGACATAAAGGATTAGGGATTAAAGATTAGTGATTAGGGATTAAGAATTAGAGATTAAGGATTACACATTAAAGTTTAAGGACTAAAGGTTAGACATTAGTGATTAGGAGTTAGAGTTTAAGGATTAATAATTAAGAATAAAGAATTAGTGATGTATTAAAGATTAAATTTTATGAATTAGTTATTAAGTGTTTGAAATTAGGGATTAAGGATTACGGATTAAGGTTTACAGATTAAGAAGAGAGGGATTGGTGACTATAGATTAGGGATTAAGGATTAGAAATTAGGAAGAGTAGGATTATCGTTTATGATTTTGGGATAAATAAGAAGAAGAAGAAAAAGAACAAGAAGAAGTAGAAGATGATGAAGAAAGAAGAAGAAGAAAGAAAGATGAGGAAAGAAAGAAGAAGAAATGAGAAGGAAGAAGAAGAAAGAAGAAGAATGAAAAAGAAAGAATAAAGAAGAAAGAAGAAAGATGGAAAAAGAAAGAAGGAAAGAGAAAGAAGAAAGAAGAAAATAGAAAGAAAAAAGGAAGGAAGAACGATGACAGAAAAAGAAAGATGATGGAAGGAAGATGAAAGAAGGAAGAAGGAAGAAGGAATGAGAAAGAAGAAAGGATGCAAGAAGGAAGAAGGAAGAAGAAACAAAAAAGACGAAAGAAGAGCAAGAAGAAGAAGAAGAAGGAGAGGGAGAAGGAAATCGAGGAAAAGGAGAAGGAGAAGAAGGTGTAGGAAAAGGGGAAGGAGAAGGAGAAGAAAAAGAAGAAGGTAATGAAGGAATGGAAGAAGAACAATAGGAAAAAGAGGATGTAGAAGAAATAAAAATAGAAGAAGAAGAAGAAGAAGAAGAAGAAGATGTAGAATAAAAACAAGAAGATGTAGAGGAAGAAGAAGAACAGGAGGAGGAGGAGGAGGAGAAGAAGAAGAAGCAAAAGAAGAAGAAGAACATACAGAGGAGGAGGAAGAAGAAGAAGAAAAAGAAGAAAAAGATGGAGAACAGGAAGAACAAGGAGAGAAAGATGAGGAACAAGCGGAAGAAGAAGTAGAAGAAGATGAAGAAGTAGAAGAAGAAGAGTAAGAAGAAGAACAGGAAGAAGAAGAAGAGGAAGATGAGGAAAAAAAGGAGGAGGAGGAAGAAGAAGAAGTTCAAAAAGAAGAAGGACAAGAGGAAAAAGAAGGAAAAGGGCAATTAAAAATAAGGAGAGGAAAAAGAAGAAGTAGAAGAAGAAGAAGAAGAAGAGGAAGAAGAAGAAGTAGTAGTAGTAGTAGAAGAAGAAGAAGAAGAAAAAGAAGAGGAAGAGGAAGAAGAAGGAGAAGAACAAGAAGAAGAAGAAGAAAAAGTTGAAGAAGACAAAGGAGAAGAAAAAGAAGGTGAAGAAGAAGAAGAGCAAGAAGAAGGAGAAGAAGACAAAGAGGAAGAAGTAGTAATAGAAAAAGAAGAAGTTGATGAAGAGGAAGGAGAAGATGAAGGAAAAGAAGAAGAGAAAGAAGAAGATTATGGAATAGTGAGTGATGACTTAAGGATTAAGAATTAGGTCATAGGGATTATGGATTAGGCATTTGGGAAGGAAGGATTTAAGACTATGGATTAGGGATTGAGGATTAGTGATTAGGGATTCTTGAAAAGATTAAGGTTAAGGTTTAGGGATTAGAGATTAATAAATTAGGATTTGAGAGTAAGGATTAGAAATTAAGGAATAGGGTATAAGGTTTAATGATGAAGGATTAGGGATTAGGGATTCAGAATAATAAATTAAGGGATTACAGGTTAAATATTATAGATTTGGGAATAGGGATTAAGGGTTTAAAATTAGAGCTTAGGAATTAAAAATTATGATTAAAATATTAAGAATTAAGTATTACAGATTAGGGATTATGGATTATGAATTATGGATTAAGGATTAGGATTTAGGGATTATGAATTAAGGTGTTAGAGATTAGCAATTTTTGATTAAGAATTCAAGATAAAGGATTACAGATTAGGGATTAGGGATTAAATATTAGTGATTAAGGATTAAGAATTAGAGATTAAGGATTACACATTAAAGTTTAAGGAATAAAGGTTAGGCATTAGTGATTGGGAGTTAGAGTTTAAGGATTAATAAATAAGAATAAAGAATTAGGGATGTATTAAAGATTAAATATTAAGAATTAGTTATTAGGGGTTTGAAATTAGGGAGTAAGTATTAGAGATTAAGGTTTATGGATTAAGGAGAGAGCGATTAGTGATTATATATTATGGATTAAGGATTAGAAATTAGGGAGAGTAGGATTATCGATTATGATATTGGGATAAAGAAGAAGGAAAAGAAAAAGAACCAGAAGAAGTAGAAGATGAGGAAGAAAGAAGAAGAAGAAAAGGAAAGAAAGAAAGAAAGAAGAAAAAAAGAAGAAGAAATCTGAAGGAAGAAGAACAAAGAAGAATGAAAAAGAAAGAAGAAAGAAGAAAGAAGAAAGGTGGAAAAAGAAAGAAGAAAAGACAAAGAAGAAAAGAGAAAGAAGAAAGAAGAAAATAGTACGAAAAAATGATTGAAGAAGGATGAAGATGAAGAAAGAAGATGGAAGGAAGATGGAAGAAGGAAGAAAGAAGGAGAAAATAAGAAGGATGAAAGAAGGAATAAGGAAGAAGAAACAAAAAAGAAG